>JADDOH010023899.1:0-13229 GCA_016648135.1 Agrypnia vestita | reverse complement strand
CAAAACTAGCATACTCTAACAACTTTACACACTTGCTCATTATTTATCATGTTTATTTTATGCGTGCTCATGAATGTGTGCTCAAAACTAACAATCAAACACACACGGTTATTGCTGGCATGCTCTTCTTCTAAATGGAAACTTTGCAAACTGAAACAGGAAATTCAAGTGAACCAATTAATGAAAACAGTTCCCCAGTTTCCGTCTGCATATTTTTGATTTTAGTTTTTATAATTTGAATCATTCATGTATTTTAATAAAGTTTCATATACATTATTTTTTGCTATATTATTTTTATATAGCGGTGACTGAGTATTCTACAGACATTCATGATTTCTATAATAGGTCATGAAAAGTAATGTTTTGTCATCTCCTCGAAGCGCCATAATTGTTTCATCTGTCGCGGACTGAGAAGATCGCATCGATAATCGATAATAGCCGCTAATGACATTAGCATGCTCATAAGCAAGCCTGTTCACACATGCTCAAAAGATACCCCTTCCATCCGCAAATCAAATGGACATGCTATTAAGTAGCAATAGCTCAAGAAGGTCAATACTGCGCACGCTCATGTGCCACTAATGTGCATGTGTATCAGTACCTAAGAAAGCCCCACTAAACTGCAACACCGGCTTGTCTGTAAGTTTTTTTTTTATTTACAAGTTGACCCCTTGAGTGATTTGTCCAAAATAATTCGGGTAGGTCTTTTGCTGACACACTGCATCGTACACGAAACTTTTTATGGTGATTTGTCCGAATCCAGCTTGGGTCATTCCCCCACCAGTCTAGAGAACGCATCGCGCGCGTTGAGTGACACGTGTCGTAGTTTGATATTTCGAGAACAATTAGTCACCGGCTACTCGTCGCCCAGTTAGTTTGTGTGCTGTATATCGTGTCGTGTGTATTCAAACTTTCGTATTTACGTATTACGTATATTTACGTATTTTTTAATCTATTTACTTTATTTTAGTTCTTGCCCAAAATGGCACATTACGAAAGCGACGAGGAAGTATTGATAAGTGAATCGGAAGATAAGGAATTTTCGGAATCTGATCATAGTGATGTTGACGACTCAGAACATGAGGATGTCGATATGCCTAATGAATTTGTAGAAATAAATGTAGAAAATCAGCCAGCACCACCTTCGAAGTTTCTTTTATAAGTAAAATATATATATTTCCTTTAAAAGACTGCTGGTATAAATTTACAGTTTGATGATAACGCAACAATCTTACAATACTTTGAGTATTTTTGGGACAGGGAAATCATAGGGGGAAAAAAGGGTGGCTTTTTTTGACCCACTTTTTTCCAAGAGGTTGACCACAGAAGTGGTTAAAATAACAAAGTAACAAATTTATATACGTAATGAAAAAGGAAACAGATAAATTAACGATCAAATACATTAACAAAATCATTACCAAGATAATACCTCACTTGGTATAAATCATTCTTACTGATTAGTAATTCTATTAATTTTTCTTTTAGGCCTTTCTTAATATTGTCTTTTATAAAATTTCGTTTAAAAATGTCCTCGTCCCAAGACCAGGACTGATCTGTCAATACAGATCGAGGATCTTATAAAAGAAGAAGTTCTATTAGTGTCTCGTAGGTAAAATAAATTAAAATGAACGCAAATCAATGGCTATAAGAATTTTTTTTTAAATGCTTTTTTAAAAAAAACAAACATTTTTGACAATGTAAATCATCTGAAACTATGTCCGACAGTAAGCATATTACATTGTCCGAGTAATCTATTGATTGATGTAATTTCAGGGGCGACCACAGCAGAAGGATGGTACAGCGAGAGTGGGCGGGACCAGGCCCCGCTGCAGGACAGCCACCGTGAGGAGATCCGCGCGGCGCTGCTGGCCGGCCAGAAAACCATCACGCTGTCGGCGGACGACGTTTCTCTGGAGGCAAAGATAGCCGAGATCGTGAGGCAGTCGCGTCTCGTAGAACAGGTTCGATTTGTCATACGGCTGTCGGAATCTTTTCACATTTATTTTTTACATGATTTTCTTCCTACAATTAGCAAAAAACAAGGAAGGATGGAAGAGGCCTATACCCAGCAGTGGAGAGATGAAGGCTGAAGAAGAAGAAGAAGATGCTTTTCTTTGTCTGTTGCTTGTTGTGGTGTAATTATGTAATTGATTTTTCACCAGCTTCCCGACTAGCGTATAAATCATGCAATACTCTATAATATTCATAAAAAAAATATTATTCCTTATAAAAAAAAATGAAAAATAACTCCAATCAAACAATATAAAACTGCTGTGCAGTTTGGCATATGCATGTATGTAATATTTATCAAAAATAAATAAATAAATACTGGAAAAAAAAAGCTAGAGCTCCGAAACTTTCAACACTTACGTAAAGTGGATAACTACACATTATTAAATCATTTTCCATATGCTTTGGTCATTATTTCGATTACAATTAAAAATCACATTACTCACTTTAAATTAATAATCACGTCTCTTACAAGCAAGCGCCGCAGAAATAACTGAAGAACATACTGTTGGAAATTTTATTTAAAACTTTAAACAAAGTGTTTTATATTTGGATGTTTCACGGGTGATGTTAAAAAATCTATTACGAGTGTACGCAAAGAAAGCGTATAAAATCATGTCTTCAAATTTATTTTTCATTTATCGTTTTTTTTTGTTATCCAAATAATGCGTATACAGGGTGTCTCGTAGTTAGTAGCAAAAACTTTGGGGGAGTCTTCTTCATTCAATTTTGAACAGAAAATATTCTTTACGCTTTAGGTGAAATGTCAACAGTTACGGAGAAAGGCGACATCAAAGTTTGCACAAGTGCAAACTTGGTGTGAATAGGGTAATTTCACATTTTACAGATATCTACTTAAATATATGAAATAGATTCAGAAAAATAAATTATATTTTGTAATTCAATATGGATGGTGTGGGATAATGTTTTCATTTATAATTTTTATACTTAAAATCTTAAAAAATACGATTCCCTGAAATGTGATATGATTAGTCGTGACGTCATTTAACAGGGATTATAGAGAAAGCATATATTCTATGGTATCTGTCACTGCTATTTGTTTCGTTTCTATGGTCACTGTTCGTCTTCGCTTTGTTTTTACTCGTGTTTACTTGGTATTTATATAGATTTTGCGGTGTTTGTGACCTGTTTTAATAAAATAAATGGAGGATGGATTTTGTTGTTACGAATGTGTTGTTACGTGTTAAACGTCAGATGGTCAGATTGACATAAAAATTGTGTTTTGGCGGGAGTTTAAAATGGTGATTTTAAAATCGTTTTTTAATGTTAATATACATAATAAAAAAATCTTTTTCATCAACGTATTTTCTAAACCAAAGTTGTTATTTTTCTATTAAAAAAAAAGTGAAATTACCCTATTAAAGAACGATGCTCCGATAAAATTCATATCTAGTGATATTAATTAATTAATAAAACTTTATTTAATTTCAAGTGTTTCATTTGGCTCACACAGCCGTGATCCATCGACAATATGTTGTTAGAACATACTTATAAAAATATTTTTCTATCAACTTGAGTAACCTCGACTCTGTCTGACTACATGTTTCTACAGATAGCTCAACGATAAGGTGTTAAGGTTGTTATTATGGCCGTTAAACATATTTAACTGTAACTGGTTGCGGATATTTTATACGAACCGAATAGAATCGAGAATCGTTTCTCGGAAAAACATACGGTTCGAATAAAATATCCGCAACCGAATCGAGAATCATTTCTCGGAAAAACATATGGTTAAAATATCCGCAACCAGTCACAGTTAGATAACTCTGTGTTTAACATTTCCAGAGTGATGGCACGCAGCAGCAGTACATTGAGATTGTGAATGACACCCAGGAGCAGGGGCCCGGGGTGGTCGACTGCGAGGACGGCCAGGCCAACGGAGACAGGGTGGTGGAGATAGATCTAATGAATTTTAGGCTAATTAGGTAAAAAAAAATTATTCAGAATATTTTTAATGTTTAAATTAAAATGTGTTTCACATGCAAAAGTATGTTTAAATTTTTCAAAAACGCAATACTGGATTTTATCCCCAAAAGGACATCATTAATCAAGATACCAAGGGTACAAAGCCAAAAGGGCGTTAGTGAATAATTCGAACTTTACAATAGAGTATGGAAGTGGAGCCAAGCCTGGAATTGGCAAAAAAGTATTGAAAGTAGACTGAATGTGGCAGTAATGCGGTCACTAGGGCGCTTTTGCGGAAAATATTTGGCCGATAGAGTGAGGAATGAACAAGTTAGAAGCGAATGTAATGCTGGCCGTAGCACGGTAGAAAGAATAAAGAAAGGAGTGCTGAAATGGTTTGGCCATTGGCCGAGCGAGGAAAGGACAGTTAAGAAAATATACGGAGCGAGTGTTGAAGGCAACAGGCACAGAAGGCGTCCGTGACACGATCAGATACTGCAAGTATTGGAGGATGGCCCTGTCAAAAGCCTCAACAACCGTAGACCTTACGTGAGAAGACGTATCAATGTAGCCGAAGGAAAAGTGGTGTGCCAAGATAAAATAATGTGGCGTTCTATCCTCTCTGTCTACGCCTGCGGGGAAACGGTGTGATGGTTAGTTAGTTTGTTTTTACAGGGGAGCAATGCGATGTTTTGTCAATATTTCTTTTATAATTAAACGATTTCCATGTGTGTATTGGATAAACTAATATGGAGATTGTTTAATAATAAAAGAAACATTGACAAAATCAGATTGACAGAACTTTCTTTTGCTCTCCTGTGAAGTTTGAAATAATCACTAACCTTTTGGCTTTCTACCCTCAATATATTTTGGATGTTTCATAGAGTCAAAGCTATTTTTTATATGTGAAAGTAGGTATGCAAGGCTGATTGGGCTTACGACCTATGGTTCGGCTGGCTCAAGTGATCACTTTACATAATGTAACATTCGCCAATTCCACCCGCAATGAACTACCGCATCTATCAAATTTTTGGAAGTTGTACATATGTTTGATTTGCGCATACGTGAGTTGGATTTTACTACCACCGTCCGTAGTTGAAATTTGTCAATCCCATAAACCAGTACAGATGTCCCCGTTGGTAATGCTGGCTATAGCGGTGCAAAATAAAGAAATGATCACAGAAATAATTTGGTCTTGTGGAATGTACGAGTGAGAAGAGGACGGCCAAAAAAATTTATATGAGGCGATTGTTGATCGCAGCGGGAACAGTGGACGTCCGCGTAATACATTTAATTATCAGAAAAATAAAATGTTGGAAGGCGCTGTTAGCAGCCGTTCAACAACTGAAGAGCTCGAATGAGAAGATCTGTACTCTACCCTCTCTGCCTTCCCTTGTGGAAGGGGCGTGCAGTGAGAACAAGAAGTGTGACTTTTTTCTGAGCATATATTTTGAAAATAAACCAAAATTAGCGACGTATCTCGTAATATTCCTATCACAATAATTAAAATATTATTCAGATTTCAATATTTCATAATATTCTGCCAGATAAATATTCAATTTTGATTTTTTTTCCTCCAAGAAAGCCACGCTTCTTGTTCTCACTGCACGCCTTGCGGTGATGTTTAGTTAGACACAAAACCAGTCAAAATGTAGATTTCAAAATAATTTGAATTAGAAATTGTACATCATTTTTAATATACTCATGTCTGCTCTGTGTGTTGTCAGATATGACGAGGATGGCACCGCACAAGTCATGGCGACGGAAGAGGCAAACGGCAGCGTCGGAGGCGAAATGGGAGACGAGCAGCAAGAACAGGAGCATCACTACGTGCAGATAGATAATGTAAGAATTGCTGCTTTTATCCTAATTTACCTCCATTAACGTTTGTGCTATGAAGATAGGACCAACTTGCTGGTTTTCCGGGACGATGCTGTCACTAGGCGAGCATATTACCACAAAATCAAACAATCATGTCATATTATGCAATGTGTGTTCGCATCTCTATTAAAAAATAATATTTTACACTTTTATCCTTCACATGAGACAAAGTATTTATATGTATCACACTCACTCACCATTGCCCAGTTCACATATACTTGGCAATGAGTACATTGGACATATTTCATGAAGGCTCGACATCATTTGAGGGTTTACATTGGTAAAATAAAATTTATGTAGAAATTGCGTAATCTATAATATTTATACTAATGTAATATATACGAAAGATAAAGTTTGTAAGTCTGGATGTAGGAGGTAATCTTTGAAACTACTCATCCGATTTCAAAAATTCTTTCACCAATATTTAGAGTGGACTTTCAGGGTGGGCATAGGCAATATATTTTTCCGTTAAAATAATAGGGCTTTTCGTGGTGACCTATTTTACAACTAAAATCGACGAAAAAATGGCCAGTCTTAACAGTAAGTGATATTTAAACTCTTTGAAAAAAATTCAAACTTTGATATTGCATAACTCTATTGATTGAAGTCATGGTTGCTGGAGTATTTTCGACTCATTATCAAGGCAGGAATCCACCTATAAAGTATTGTGGAATAGCTCTGTTACACCCTGTATATACAATTTATCCCTTTGACTATATTTTAATTATAAAACAAGTTACGCAAAATAAATGTGACATTGGCATGGAACACCAATTAGCGTGTGCAGAGTTTCTCCTAACCGGAGCTGGCAGTAAACCTGTCGAGAGAAATCTGCTGTCGATTTTGAGATATTGATAGTTTTGTAGGAATAATTTTGTTTTTTTTTCCAGTTAAAAATTATACAATCGAAATTACTTGTCGCTGAATAATATGTCATCTGATGAACGTTCGTTCTTCTAGGGTATGGACGGTCACCACGAGGGTCTGCCGTCTCTGGAACAAGAGGACACCATGCAACAGCGTCATAACATGCAGCATCAACCAAGTTAGTTGATACTCAGTTTTATTTGATTATTTCATAATTTCTCCATACTTGGAGATGTTTATTAAGTAATAAAACACTTGAGTTAATTTAACGACCCAAAAAAATTACATTTGTCTATCAGGTGTGCCTTGCTCTCCGTTTTGACTGCAATTTTTTTTGACAGAAGTATTTTGAATAATTAAAAACACCTTTTTAATTCTACTGTTACTACACAATGATAATTTTGTAGAAAACATTCAATTGGATTGAACGTTTTCTATGCCTCAGATATTACTATTTGTAGAAGGAATCAGAAATTTTGTAGAAAGAACCCAACCTAATACGCGTCATATCTTCATAAATAAAACTTTTTTTCTTATAATTACATTAAAAAACCATAAAAAATATCTTTACAATGAACCTTTTTCGAAAAAATATGCAATAATGAATTAACCATGTTTTTTGGCTGATCGCTTTCTGCTTAACTACGTCCAATTGCGTTAAGTAGCTTTTGATTTTCAACTACTCGTGTAGGAAAATAAATACAATTCATTTAAAAAGATAATTGGAGGAAAGTTTGTAAATATCTATTTTTGTGCTAAATAAAATTATCTTTGGTATTCTGGTGTGGAATTCAAACAGAAACCACCAATCTAGGCCTCACACACATACGGTAGCAAGAATGCCACATAAGCAAATCGAGGCATGAACAGGCACATGCGTGGTCTAATTTCATTGCATCATAGCATTTCTGAAGAATTCTCCACACACACACACACAGCCGCATTTCAAGAAACTCCTTTGTTCGTAAATCATATAAAAAGCGGCCCGCACCATATGTGGGCATGTCAGTCTTTCATCAACCTCCGGCGGGGTCGAGTATTTATCATTGTCTTTGTAACTGTACTTATATGAGTCGTATATTTCCAGACACCGCTAAGTCCTTACCAAAACAATTGCAGGTCAAGTAATTTATACCTTGTTGTGTGAGATGTTAGTTTTTCTAGAAAGTTTGATATAAATGTAAACAAGCTTTCTAGAAAAACTAACAGTGTAGGTAATAACATCTCACACAATAAGGTATAAATTACTTGAGCTGCTGTAAATTGCTTTGGTTTGGAGTTAGCGGTGTCTGGAAATATAAGACTCATATATTTTGTACTTGTTTTATCGAGATAATAAATCATCAAACATTTGAGCTTTCCCGTCGCATGACGGTGGTGACCTAAAAGCAAATGCTCCAAGGCACCTTCAAACCCCCAAACTGGTATGATATGATTGTAATAATACTTATTCAGGTCACAAAGAATCGCTCCCTTTATTTGTCTAAAACAACATACATGTTCCGTACAGAATACGCGAAGATATGATGCGCAGGTCTCCCGTACTTGACTCGTAGAACAGACCAAGACTGTACAGCGGTAATCGTAAACCCGCTGACAGTGGTTGTTCTAAATATTCACAAAAGTGAATTATCCGGTTGCAGGTAGTCCAGTTGAAGTTCCAAAATCCAAAAACAGTAGGTAGAGCAGAGGTCAGAGGTGTTGAGTAAAAGTCAGAAGAAGTGGTCCAGACGGCGTATAAAGCACAGAACGGAATGAATCTGTACGCCGACGGAAGTTTAATTTATACACAAATTTAATACCTCCCGGCTTATTTCCGGGAGCCAATCACAGAGAGTTTTTATCGCGCGTTCGCGCACGCGAAATTGTCTAAAAAATAGCTCGGAAAGTTTTATTTACAGAATTCAAAAATTATTTAGAATTTTTACGCCACCCCCCCCGGGGTTTTCATCACGTCATTTACATGGTGCTATGTCTTGCTTATAGCATGACGTGATTGCCTGGACCCGCAAGACCGAAGTTAATTTTTTATCAAAAAATATATACCGATCGCAGCGGTATTTGCTCAGGAAAATTTCACAATTAAATTTATAAAATTTGTTAACTATGATTTATACATGTTTGTTAATGCAGTTTATAAAGAGCCTACATGGGTGTAACTTTTGATATCAGTTTTAGTTATGTACAATAAAATTTCAGTCATTTATAAATATTTCAAAGTGGGTCGCAAAAAATTAATTTTCATTTATTTTTCAGGTGCGCCCCTGACAAGGTAGGTATGTAAAAACATGTAAAATGGGTAGATTCTTATGCAAGGAATTCAACAAAAAATATTTTAAGTTGATCCGGCTGTTGTAGCGTCTGTAAGACAGTTTCAAAGTTTTGACTGAAAAATGACCCTTATCGACATTGGACCACTGCTGATAGTGGTTACGTAAAAAATGTGAAAAATTTTACTTTTTTATTTACATGATTTTCTTTTAGATTTTAGTCTAAATGGCTTTGTTTAGCAAAAATATTATGGTTTGATACCAATTTCGTTGAAAAAACCCTCGTTTTTCGTAAATATACGAAAATCAATTTTGGGTCGAAAATTCTCGTATTTGTTGGTACAAATACCGTTTTTCGGTGGCTGTCGCGCCCGGGACCTTATTAGTGATGAGCCCCGTCGCTAGGCCTATAAAACACTGTTAGTTATATGTAGATTTCTCCGAGATCTGACAAGATATGGCTTCGCGACTTATCGGAAACAATCGGTCTGCAGCCCGTTTTTCCTTCGCATACCAACTCTCTGTCCTCGGATACATATGTAGATATATTAAACAATATTTCGTAATTCTGTCTGTCAGGCCATACAGTTAGCCGTAGGAAATAATATTTCCTGTATCTGTCTTTCCGCCATACAGTTGGCCGTCACTCGGAAATATTCAATAATATTTCTTATATCTGTCTTATGCCATACAGTTGGCTACACTCACCACCCCGGTCTATCGCAACAGCGATTTTCTCGTTTATTGAAAATAAACATGTGACAAAGTACATTCATATATGTCAATATTTTGGTTCTTACAATAATTTGTAATAATTTAAAACATGTCACAGCTATTTTATTTTCATAAATTTTCATACATAAATTTGTTCACAAATTTATCAAAGCATAGGACCCGTCTTTACGGTCATCAGGGTGGTGATGACGCACCGGCGTCCTGCCCGGTCGCCCGTGAATAAGATGACGTCACAGGTCCACCTTGATCGGTGTCCGCAGCGAACCATGGAACTCGGCAATGTCATCTTCTTTGAGGAGGCTCTTTTCAGGGCTATCATTCATCCTGTCCGTTACACTCCCCCCGTGCAGTCCGCCTGCACTCCTAGGGAGGACAGGATTTCCACAGGGTCCGTCAGCGACGCCTTCACTGCGGCGCCCTTGTCAGGGTGATGATCTTTGTTGCGGGCCTGGTGTAGTCGCCCGTTGTGGTTTTTAATCGAACCACCCTCGCCTGCCCGTCGGGCGCGAGCTTCACCTCGATCACTCTCCCTTTGGGCCACGTGTTGCGGGGCATCGCGGGATCGGCGATGACGGCCATCTCTCCCTCTTTGATGGGTGGTGCGGGCTCCTGCCATTTCTGCCTTCGAGCCAATGTCGGCAGGTACTCCCTCATCCACCTTCTCCAGAATAAATCTGCCATTTGTTGCGCCATCTGCCACTGCTTTATTAAACATACTTTTTCATCCAGCGCCCCATAGAGGGCCAAGTGGGTGTTGCGGCCCGTATTTCCCAGTAACAGATGGTTGGGTGTGATCGGCGCGTCATCTTGTGGGTCCACTGACACATGCGTCAGTGGACGGCTGTTTACTGTAAACTCGGCCTCGGCCAGTACAGTCCTTAGGGTCTCCTCCCGCGGTGCCCGTTCCTTCAGGGTGGCTTCCAGTGCGCGTTTGACAGCACGCACGAGACTCTCCCAGGCGCCCCCCATGTGCGGGGCGAGGGGGGGGTTGAAACTCCATTCAACCCCGCTCTCCGCTAGATGTCCCTGCATCCGTGGATCAGTGTATAGATCAGCCAGGGCGGCCGCCATTTCCTTTTCCGCGCCTCGGAAGTTCGTGCCGTTATCTGAATAGAGGAGGCGCGGATGGCCGCGCCTAGCGGCCATTCTTCTGCTGGCGAGTATTGCAGAGTCTGCTGATAGTGACTCCGCCAGTTCCACATGTACGGCGCGCGTCGTTAGGCACGTAAATAGCGCGCCGTACCTCTTTTCCCTTCGTCGGCCGATAGCCACCTGCATCGGCCCAAAGTAGTCCAGGCCGCAGTGATGGAAGGGCGGCGTATGATGAGCCAGCCGACAGTCTGGTAATTGCCCCATTAATGGCGGGTTCGGCTGACTCTTCATGTTGCGGCACGCTTGACATGCTAATTTCACCCGGCGCACGGTCGGTCTCAATCTCAGCACATACAAGTTTTCGCGCACATCTGCGACTGTTTTTTCTGTGCCCGGGTGATTTTCGCGCTCATGGTAATGGCGTACCATGAGCCGTGTATATGGGTGCGCGCCGTCCAAAATGACGGGCGCTCTTAATCCTGCCAGAATCCCTTCCACTGTGGTCTGCTCTAGCCGTGACCCCATCCTGATGACGCCGTATTCATCCAACCGTGGCGTCATCGGGTACAATCGGCTATTTCTTTCTATGGCCCTACCTTCTTGCAGGGCCCGTATTTCTGGCCCAAAAACGTCTGCCTGAGCGTGCTTAACCCAGGTGCGTTCGGCCGCTGTCTTCTCGTCAGTAGTGACATCTCGGGCGGACTGCTTCCCCGATTGACCGCGACAATTTGCCACAAAGCGCTGTACCCAAGCGGTCGAGCGAAGCAGTCTAGTCCATGACGAGAAGCGCACTACGTCGGGAAGTGCTCCCCCCGTGTTGGCCTGCCGGACCGCCAGCACCGTGTCCGGTCTTCGTTCCATTGAACTCTCGTCAGGCTGCGGTCGTGCTTTTTATTTTGGCCAGGCCGACTCGCCCTGCCTGAGAAACTCTGGTCCACCGAACCACATGCTATCCGCAGCAAGGTCCGGGGGTTCGCCATCCCTGGTCCCAATGTCGGCTGGATTGTGCTGTGTTGGCACCCACCTCCAAGATTCGGCGTGCGTGAGTTCGTCTATCTCTCCAAGTCTGTTCGCGACGAACGCCGAATAGGACCTGGGGTCGGTCCGCAGCCAACACAAGACTGTCGTGGAGTCGGTCCAAAACACGGTATCGTTGATGCTGCATCGGTGCTCCCTTTTGATGGTGGCGGCCAGTAGCGCCGCCTGTAGCTCCATTCTGGGAATTGAAAGCGGCTTTAACGGTGCGACCTTACATTTCGCCGAGATGAAGGCTACGTTTATGCCGCCCTCTCCTGTCTCGACGAAATAGGCCACCGTACAGCACGCTTTTTCTGATGCATCACAAAAGACATGCAGCATTACTTTGCTTCTTCGACTCGAGAGGCAAGGACGCGCTATCTGACACTCACTTTTTTTTATAATGCCGTACCATGCGCGCCACTTTTCTGCGTGCTCGGGATGTATCCTTTCATCCCACCCGACCTTGGATCGCCATACGTCTTGAAGCAGTATCTTCGACCGGATCAGTAGACAGGCTAGGAAGCCAATCGGGTCGAAGATTCTCATTACAGCGCTTAATAGTTGCCGTTTGGTCGGGCGGTCCGCCTCCGTTAGCTCCGGTAAGTTGATAAATTTGAACACAAATTTGTCGGAGGCGGGTTCCCACGCTATCCCGAGCACCCTCTCGGTCGTTGTTTCTTCACCAATGATTCTCATTGGCTCTACGGCCCTTATAGTTGGATCGATCTTTTCCAGGACCTCCTTGCTGTTGGAGGCCCAATTCACCAGCTGCATGTTACCTCGACGCAGTATTTCGGACACTTGCCTCATCATCATTATTGCTTGTTCTGAGGTATCCACTGCGTCGAGGTAGTCGTCCATATAGAATATTCGTCGTACCGCGTTGGCGGCAGCCGGAAATTCCGCGGCGCTGGCATCTGCGATCCGGTTGCGGACGTACTGGGCACTGCTGGGCGAGCACGTGGCGCCGAATAGCATTGAAGTCATTTGATACGTGGTTGGTTCCGGCTCGCCCTGTTTTTTCCACAAAAATAATTGTGCTGCCTGGTCCGCTTCTCGGATTCTTATTCGCAGAAACATTTCTTTTACATCCGCTGCCAGCGCTGCCAGCGCCACTTTTCCTTCTCGGAACCGGAATACACTGCCCAATAGAGAGCTGAGCAGGTCCGGCCCGGTTATTAGTACATCAGTGAGGCTGACGCCGCGGCATTTGCTTGCCGCGTCAAAGACAATTCGTATCTTGCCTGGTTTATTAGCATTAAAAACGGCGAAGTGCGGCAGGTAGAATTTTCCATTCATGCCGGCCTCCTTGGCCGGCGACAGGGGGTGGGCATATCCTTTGGTTATATATTCTTCTATTTTGGCCCTGTATGCCCCCGCGTATGCCGCATCCTTCGCCATTTTTCGTTCAATGCCAGCCAGGCGGTT